>CATNEM010000173.1:800000-810000 GCA_950096795.1 Macrostomum cliftonense
TTCCTCCGCATCCAGAAACTGCACCATCAGCTCCAGAGACTCCTTCAGCAGGGAAATTAATCGCTTGGGTATCCACACCTCTTTTTTATTTAAATGTTTCTCAAGCATGAAGAAGAGCAGATTCTTTGCATGGTACGTCTTTAGTCCCGATGTTCTCCACACCTTTGGCAACAGTCTCTTGAATGCTGGGTTTATTTTTTGTGCTATAGGGATGCTATAGCATCTTGACTTTAGGAATCGCATCCTGAAATTTGATATAGGATGCGATTTCGCATCCTGGTTTTTTTAATTCTTCATAATAAAATTCCTCTAAAAGAAGATTTTTGAAAAATTGCATCCTAAACCCTGAAATCGCATCCTAAAATGAAGAACATGATGTGATTTCGCATCCTGTGCCTAGCAAAAAAATAAACCCAGCTTGAATGCGAACTTGATGAGAATAAACAGCTGTCCTTGAACTGTGCTCAGGCGTCTCATGATGAGCTTCTCTTGGAAGCTGAAGCTCACTCTCAGCTCATTGGTATGGCTCGGTCTGGTCGCTCTGACCAGATGGACTCTCAGGTCAGCGTTTTTTAGGGCTGCATCAGGCAGCAGCAGTCGGACTCTGTGCTCACAGAACGAGCTGCAGCACTGATATGCGTAGCAGATGTCCTGAGCAGGCCTGTCACCACAGGAGGCGACAGAAACTGCTGGCTGGCTTCCTGAAATGTAGATCCGTAAGATATACAGTAAAAAGGCAAACTACGCAAACTGGGTCACTTAGCACTGATAACGGAGTAACGAAGTGACTGAGCTGTAGGGTTGCTTTATAAATTTAGATAATTTAGTTTCACTTCGTTCTCACCTGTAGGCATTTCCACTTGAGCGTGACCCTCCACTACGCGGAGTTTTTTCACTCCTTGGCACCTGCAGCCTCCTTCAAGGTGGAACACGTCAGTGCTGAGCATGACAGTCCAGTCAATGTCAGAGTCTGCAGCGGGTCTGTTGTTCATCTGCTGCAGGTTGCTGCCCCAGCCCTCGGCGAAGCTGCCCGTCATCCGCCTGTCACTCGGAAATAGGTCGCGGGCGATCTCTTCCAGCTTGTCGGCTTGAGTGATGTGCCGGCTGATCGTTTCTTCATTGAAGCCAGACTTATCCAGGTGATAGTATAGTTCTGCGTGTCTGAAAGTAACAAATGCTTCTTCATAGAGCTTTTACGCTTTTTGCCCACTGATTTTTTCCCGCTGATGTTCGCGTACTGGGCATTTTCCAGCAGGATATTTTGGCGGTGCTCTTTGGTTAGCTGGTGCACTGAGGGGCAGTCACTTGTCCCACTAACTTTGCCATCGCAGACCATTATTCAGTCAAACCTGTGGCCACCAATTTCTTAGGCGGGCTATGGTCCTTTGTCCCCCATGCATTTTGTAGTTTAACCTGTATTATTTAACTTCTGATTGCGTTAAAGTAGTTATCTACAAGTACATGCACCTAGTGTTTTTGAGCTAACAGCCGCACGTTTTGCCTCCTGCATTTAATTGAATTATAATTAATCCAATTACCTAATTCCCACACTTTTTTGAGGTACATTTTACATCCTATTTCGATTCCATATTGCACAAATTCTTACTTGCAAAAAAATATCGCAAAAATTTCAGCGAGCAAACGTGCAAAGGGGAATATCCGGATATGGCTAACTAGCAAACTTTCTCCTTAACAAACAAGCCTCCAGCTATTGTTTTGCTGTTTGTATGCGTCTTCAATACACTATTTTCGGCTCCAAACACCAAAAGAATTTTCATTTAAAAAATAATTTAACAGCAATTCTGAAGAATAGTTGTCTGCGCATCTCTGTCAGCCACCTCTCGGTCTGACTCCTGTCTAACAGTGACATCAGAAATCAATACATACCAGACCTTGAAGTTAACGCTTGGACTGGGCACGCTTCCGAAAAATAGATCCTTAATCTCTGAATCGGCCTCTCCATTTCACTAAGACTATAAGACAACATTTTTTGTTAAATGCCTCACCTGATTATTTTTTTGTGACGCTGTAATTGTCGATGCTTCCATGTCCGTGTACATCTGCAATTAAAATTAATTCTGCCTCAGTCATGACTCATTAACTGCACTTTCTTTCATGAAAAGAAAAACCCACTACTAGGATTAAGCAGAGAGCACACATCCCACTGCTCAGCTGCTTCCGCAAGCTGCTCGCACGTCAGTCCTGAGGCGTTTCGGTGGTCCCGCTGAGCTCGGGCATCCAGCAGAGCCTTGCAAGCTCTCACCTGACCTGCAACACACGCTCTGGACAGTGCTGTGCGACCTTCGTTGTCCTGCAGATCCACCGACGCTCCGAGTCCCAGTATCGACCCGATGAGGTCGCAGTGACCGAAGTCGGCCGCCAGCATGAGTGCACTCGTACCAGAGCTGTCCTGCCAGTCGATGGGCTTCGAGTGAGTCAGCAGAGACGCAGCCAGCGAGATGTGGCCAAAGCGGATGCACCTGAACAGAACTGGCGTCACCTTGAGAGGGAAGGCCTTTGCGTACTGGTGTGCGAAGTCGGAGACTCCGAAGGACACGAGACTGGCGATGGAGTTGAGCGCACTGGGAGTCTCCAGATCGGGCTCGAATCCCGACTCAATAAGAAGGCTGACCAAGTCAGGTCGCTTGGCTGTGACAGCAGCTCGAAATGCTTCGGTGGTGACTTCGGACTTAAAATGCTCTGGTGCTACCTGTACTATCACTTTGAGAAGCGTTGGCGCTCGCATGTGATCCACTTCTGTGACTGCGTGTCTTTTAAGCTCAAGAGAAGAGGCATGCCGATCCCTGTTTTGCAAATACTGTTGAGCCATATCCGTCTCTGATAATGCGAAAAGTACGTTGATTGACTTTAAAAGGCATTGCGTCTTTATTCTGATATCGCTCACTGATTTTATAATTCGCTGAACCAGATCCCACTCAGACTTTTCTGCTGCACTTTTAACGTAGTGAAGACGGAATTCATCCTTGATCTTGGTGTCGCTCACCGACTGGATAATTCGCTCAACCAGATCCCACTCAGACTTTTCTGCTGCACTTTAAACGTAGTGAAGACGGAATTCATCCTTGATCTTGGTGTCGCTCACTGACTGGATAATTCGCTCAACCAGATCCCACTCAGACTTTTCTTCTGCACTTGTAGCGTATATCAAACGGCATTTATCCTCGATTTTGCTGTCGCTGACTGCTTTCTGGACGAGTTTTTGCTTAGCTCTCTCTGCTGAAAATTCTTCCGATAATGACAAAAATTCACCGTTGAACACTCCTTTGCAAGCTAACCTTATCATCTGAATTGTGACATCCCACTGGTAGGCCTCTTCAGATTTCTGTATCAGCATTGTGCAAGTATGATAGAATTTTTCAGTGTCAAGGGCTGTCAGCAACTTTCTGGTTACAGTTTCTACTCGGTAGTGCTCAGCCCTGACCAGAATTTCTGCTATGCAGCTCCATCACATGCGATTCTTTTCCTTTTATTGCAGCAGCAACTGCAGCATCGGTGAAGCACCTGCTTGCCGAAAATCCGTCGACGTGCTGCTCGGCCAGTGCCGACAGTAGACACATGAAGCTCTTCAGAGCCGCATCGAGTGTCACCTGTCGGAAAAGCTGCTGCCGTGTGTTGAGGGACAGCATCTGTGCTGACAGCACGGGCGTCAGGACCCAGTCGCTGCCGATTTCATGCGCTCGATCAACCAGTTTGTTGACGTTATTCAGAACGGCAGCCTAAAATATAATTTTGAAATGCCTAAAATATAATTTTGAAATGCATAATTACAGCAAAAAACACCCACATCCCTTATGAGCAGTTCGAATGGCCACTCGTGAGCACTCGTGAGCAGTACGTAATCGCAGGGATTGGTCAAAACATTGTAAAATTACTAAAAAAACTCACCAGCAGTCTGCTGCATGCTGAGACCAGTTATGGACTTTGATTTTTATGAGCTTCAAACTACGATTGTGATGCAGGTTAAGGAAAAATCAGGATAAGTGAGAATAAATTTCAGGGTGCGAACCCGCGACCTGCCACTAGCCACCTGCGGGAATAGGCTCGTATTAAAACTACCTCCTGACGAGACGGGGCTCCCGGACGTTGGACAGGGCGTCAGATAAAGTTCAATAGCCGATAATAAGGTACTATGCATGGAGCACAAAAATGGGCTGGCGAGCTCTAACATGGACTTTCACAAGGGTGCAGGGGGCCTCTTTCGAGGTGATTTGCGGTGGAGCTTAGATTAAGGGACTATGCCTGATGGTGAGCCTGGGCGGGCTGCTCCATACTAAAAGTACGTTTCTAATCTCAGGATTTCAATTGATTAAATGAGAGACTCCTATCAGCGCCAGTCTGTGCACGGCTTTTAGCTGGTTTTCATGCTTAAATTACCTATTCTATTGGAAACAGGCCTGGGGATGCGCTGTCTATGGCCTAAAGCGTTTCCGGCTTCATATTAAAGTACATTGACTGGCTTCCAATCCCCAAGTGCCTCCCCACAGTGGCGCACTAGCAATTTAAGCCTGCATCTGCATTGCTAAGTGAGCAGAAGAAAACTAAAAGAAAGGGAAATCAACTTGAGATTTCACTCACATGATTGGCTCTGAACTGGCCTCTACCAGGTTAGCGGACTGTTATATTAAGGACAATAGATTAGATTAGACAGGAACTACGCGCACTAGGTAACTCAAATAAGCAGCAGAATACAAACAAGGGGTATCACTTACCAGCTCCTCGAAGCTCGGCTGCGGTCAGGTCGGGGTCGTTGCCTCACCAGGTGCCGGGGTGCAAGACGTTCTCGGGAGCCTTCGTCTTAGTTGCAGATCAGCCGGAGTTGCCTCGACGACCAAAGGGGACAGGGATGCTAAACTACTGGGGAGTGTGCTTCCTTAACCCAAACATGAGGACGTCGTCGGAATGTTACGTCGACGGTGAAGGGGGCTGACCGGGAGATGCC
The DNA here is from genome assembly GCA_950096795.1 of Macrostomum cliftonense. Taxonomy (NCBI): domain Eukaryota; kingdom Metazoa; phylum Platyhelminthes; family Macrostomidae; genus Macrostomum; species Macrostomum cliftonense. The sequence goes on from CATNEM010000173.1 coordinate 804,961, forward strand.
TCAACCGGACAGGAGGGGGTTTAGCCTGGAGATGCCTCGACAGGGAAACCAAGGGTGTCACGAGATCCCGAAAGGTTTAGTTTTTCGGGGCAAAAACCGCTCGTTTATAGCCCGAGGTTCACGCATCACGCACGTGAACCGTGATCCCGACGTCACCTGACCCGTCCCGTGACCAACAGCTCCGCTCCGATTGGCTCAAAAGTGTTACATCATCGGGATCGCAGGTGACTCATTGGGGTGGGTGCGATTGCGCAACAGGCTCATTAATTATGATTATCGTTAGTATAGGTCACAGAAAAAAAATATTTACATGGATGGATAGAGGACGACGCGCTGATTAAGAAAACCAAAAAATATTACTGGTCCCAAAAGTACTGGAAGAATAATTTCAAAGTACGTTCATGGCAATCCAAGTTCATTCCGCTTGAGTGAACCCGAACAATAGAGCGGAGGAGGGGTGGGGGTCAAGGTCACCCGTGGTTGCGCAATTTTATCCTGGAGTCTCTGCTCCAGGATAAACTTTTAGCCGCTTAAGCAAGGCACTTAATCCCGCATTGCTTTAGTCCATCCAGTTGAGATCAGGTACCAGTTTGAGCTGGGAAAAATATCGTATTGCGGCCCCTCCAGCCCGTCGGGACTGAGCAGCTGCACACAGGCCTCGGATGCGCCGCGCATTCCTTACATGTACTTACCCCAACCTCAGTCAACTGAATTCGCCAATTATACAGACAGATTCCAACCGACTGGCTGTTAACAGTGGCAAAAGAATGACCAAACTCCAAGAGTTATCCTTCGGGTTCGCTACAAGGATTTGTTAGAAAATCGGAGTTCCATCACTTTTGGAGTTTCGTATAGAGTGCAGTCAAGATTCTTGGGAGAGGACCTCAGACTCACAAGTAGAAAATATTACTCATAGTAAGAATGACGGAGAAAACTTTAGGGACAGCACAAGAACCGTTGTGCCAAAAATGGAGCATTTTCTGAGAAAGGCAAGATAGTGTCTTAAAATTCGTTTTTTCAAGATCATTTCAAGCCAAGCGTCTCAAACTCAGACGGTGCATCCGATTCTTACTGATTCTTAGATTTTTTAACCGTTTAGCCTCTTTTTTTGTTGGTTGACATGCAGCTAACTGCTAAATCTCTTGGTTTTCAAAAAGTATGTCTAATCTACAAAACGTGTAGAGTTTTCAACATTGTAATTAATAAAAAGCATAAGACCAAGTTAAAAGTAAAGATCAAGTGAAACTCGTTAAGTATGATTACAATTGATGCAAATGTTGCAATATCCTCCTTAAAAATTACTGCAAAGTTTATAAAATTTTCTCATTCGTATTCAATCAGCTTGTCATTCTTACAGATGCAGTTACGCCAATATTTATGAGCAAAGCCAGCCACTGAAAATTAAATATTTCGACCCAGAGCTGCCTCCAAGCTTCGAAATCGAGCTTCCAACTAAGCCAAATCGCGTTTGGTGTCTTGAATGTCATCTTTAAGACCTTCCTTCATGCATAGAAGTTTTTCAACAGTTGCTGACGTGGTTGCGAGATTTTCTTCCACTGTTTTGACTCGGTCACTCAGTTGGCACACCTGTTCAACTGAAATTCGAGCGTGCCCCTCAGCTGCCGTCAGGTGATGCCGCTGCATTTCGGCTCCATCCGTTGACTGAAAGTCGCAACCCAGCGGAGCGAGTGCGCAGCAGCTTTCAAAGGCTGCCGGTTCGCTAGTGGGGGCTCCTTCTGGCATGTTGAAAAGAAAATCCTGTAAAAAATACTGGCTTCAGGTCAAAGGCTTGTAATCAGAAAGCACTTAAAGACACATTCTAAGGCTTTTAAAAAGAGACAGTGAATTGTTTGTCTTTTGAAAATAGCACTGTAGCAGTGGGCGAAAGCAGTGATTTGACCATTTTGATCAAATCGTTGATTATTAAAGTTTACGAGATGGCTGGATAAATGCGCGTTGCTTTCAACGCAAATTGTTGCACCAAGTGTTTATGCTTGCTTGATTTGCTAAGATTACTTGGCACGCAGGTCAGATCGTAAAAGTTCAGTCAGCATTTTACAGAACACAATAAGAAAACGATAAAATTCAAGGATAAAATTAATCAGCCTAAATTTCTATGGGTGCTGAGCTACGAGTATATTTATACTTGTACATTTGACAAAAAGCCACACGATCGATAAATTTGTAAATTGACAATTATGGGGAGGTGGGGCAAAAACTGCTAATTAAATTATGAAATACTTTCTTCAACACCCTACTATTAGCGGCAGTATGAGCAATTTTAGTGATAAGGATTTGAACTTGTTTCGTTTCGTGACGACCGACTCTTCTCGAATTAAGCTCTGCCTGTCCTCGAAGTGTCATCAGGAAGCGTACGTGTCTCTAAGTTACATTTTTGTTTACCCCTTGATTGGCTGGCCCCATCCAGTTGAGCAGATAAATAGAAAATAAAAGGATTGCAGTTTAAACGATTTTTTCTAACAAAAAAGAGTTTTTTAAGGCCTTCATAAGAAATTTGAACGTTTAAAAAGTTTCATCACCAAATCTAGGCTTAGAAGTTGGTGAAGATGCGCTTTATTGAGAGTTGATAGTGTAAATATACTAAGCATTATAAATAATGTTTTAAACAACGAATTTAAGCAATTTAACAATTTCAAGATTTTGTGCGAAAAAATAACATACGCTTGTGGCCAATACATTATAGTAGCAAAAATTAATTCAAGTTTAACGAGCTTATCGTGATTTCAAAATAGATCACACTTTTAAGATCAAATCACAGAGACGCAACCAATGTACGGGGTGCTTATATGGACACTTACGCTTGAAGTTGTAACTCCGTACTTTTTCTAACAATTGTACTAATAATAAAAAATTCTAAAACAATCTCTGATCAACTTGACGCCATCGTTCATGCCAGATCTGAGGCGTAGTCCCGTATGTCCTTCGAATAGAGCATTGTCTTGTCCATTGATGACGAATGATGATGGTTGTACGGTTGTAGACTTCCGGTGCCATACGAGCTATTGTACTGCAATGTTATTTCAGTCAATTAATACTTTACACTGTTATTGGAGACTAGCCAATTGAGAGTTCTGAAAAACCTCACTCAAAGTTAATTAAAAACTGAGCCAAAAGTGCACTTTGTTTCTCACCGCTCTTCCACCAGTTGTATCTCGAGCACCAAGTCGCTTGGAAGCGGCGGCCCACCGTTCCGAGTCTTCGTTGGCGCTCGGGCTCAGATCGGGCAGCGACCCGCCGGATCTGCCGCCACTGCCGCGGCCACCGCTGACGTGGTACGGTGGCGGAGGCGGATGTTGCTGCTGCTGCTGCTGCTGGTGATGTTGTTGTTGCTGCTGATACTGATAGTGATGCTGCGGCTGCATCGATGCAGAAGGAGGCTGCGAGAATGTCGTCGAAGCCACCGATGCGGTCGTTGATGACGGACCACGTCGCAGAGGCGGCTTGCTCGACAGCAGAAGCGACGAAGACTGTGTAGGTCGCTGCTGCTGATGTTGCGACTTGCCGTTGACTGTCGAAACGCGCGAATTTTGGGTCCATCTCGCTAGGTCGGCCTCCAGCGACGCGGCGCCCCCATCGGTGCTTGTCGCATCGCCGCGACTCGTATCTAAATTGGTAGTCAAGGCCGCCAAGTCCATCTGCATTCGTTCGTACATTCCACGCAGTTGTTGCAACTCCGCGTCGGTTCGTTCCTGTTTGAGCCGCTGGCTCTGCACCAGCTCGTCTTTGCGTCGCTCGCGTTCAGCCGCCAGCTGGCTGTCCTTCTGCAACTGCTCGGTCTGCTGCTGCAGTCGCTCGTTGACGCGGAGCAGGTCTCGACTCTCGCCTGCTAGTTTACGAATTTCGCCGCGAAGCTGTTCGTTGTCCTGTCGCTGCTCCTCCAGCTGGCGTTGAAGCTCCGTCCGGGACGAGTCGCTAGCCTTGAGCCGGTGCAGTAGCTGGTGCAGATTCTGAGCGGCCGTGTGAACATCCTGCTCGAGCTGAGCTGCCCGAGTCTCCACCTGGACGAGTTGGGCGCTGGTCTCGCGCAGTCTCCTATCCAGCTGGTAGTTCGTGTCCTCCAGCTCTTCGCAGGTGCCGCGCAGTCCGGCGCTCTCGTCCTGCTGACGGTCCAACTGTTTCTGCAGATCCTGCACCTGCTGGGCCCGCTCTTCCGACTGTTTGAGCGTTTCTTCTAGGCGCGTCATGGCCGACTTGAGCTGCGTTGAAGGCCGATTTTTATTGAATCAATTTTAATCAAGAGTATTCAAGAGTGGTTGACTTACACAATATTAGCCTAGTGACATGGCTTGGAGGTGTAGCCTAGTACATGTGGTACTAGGATACTAGGACATGTACTAGGCTACACGTCGCCGATCTCGCCAAGTCGGCCTCGAATAGAGCAAATGGTAAATGGTTTACTAGGATACTAGGAAATGTACCACATGTACTAGGCTACACCTCCAAGCCGTGTCACTAGTCTCAGACTAAGGATTTAGGATTCAGACTACTCAGACTCTTTAGTCTCAGACTAAGGACTCGGGGCTCTGAATCTGGTATGCATCAAGCTCAAATCTTTCCTCACCTGGCCATTCTTCTCTTGAAGATCTTGATCCTTCTGTCGCAGTTTCTCCTCCAGTATGATAAGTCGTTTCCTATCGGCCTCCCAATTGTTGAGCTGCTTCTGATGCGAGTTCACTAATTCGTTGAGTTCGGTATCGCGCTCGCGCAGCTCGGAGACGAGCAGCTGCAGCTCTTTGCGCTGTTTAACGATGACGCTGTTTTCGAAGTCTTGGCTGCCGGACTGTGCGAGTTGGAAAGCGGCGTTTTTATTAGCATAAAATTCTGGAATTCTAGAGTCCCTCTAAAGGACTTGGGATATAAATGGTTTAAGGACGTGGGATCCACGATAAATCCCCCCAAGGGACTTTGGAATGAATGCTCAAGGGACTTGGGATCCGAAGGCTAAGGGACTGGGGATCAGAGACCTCAAGAGACATGGGATTCGATTGCTTAAGGTGCTTAGGATCATGGGACAAGGGA
>CATNEM010000173.1:815000-840000 GCA_950096795.1 Macrostomum cliftonense
GATTAAGTGCCTTGTTCAAGGGAACAAATTGTCTCCTAGGGCCGGGAATCGAACCCACGACCTTCCGGTCATGAGGCAGGCGCCCTAGCCACTAGGCTACAACTCCTCGTTCTATGAGAGCGTAGCCCCTATCTATGAGATTGGCGCCCCTATCTATGAGATTGGCGCCCCTATCTATGAGATTGGCGCCCCTATCTATGAGATTGGCGCCCCTATCTATGAGATTGGCGCCCCTATCTATGAGATTGGCGCCCCTATCTATGAGATTGGCGCCCCTATCTATGAGATTGGCGCCCCTATCTATGAGATTGGCGCCCCTATCTATGAGATTGGCGCCCGTATCTATGAGATTGAAGCCCCTATCTATGAGATTGGAGCCCCCTATCTATGAGATTGGCGCCCCAATCTATGAGATTGGCGCCCGTATCTATGAGATTGGCGCCCGTATCTATGAGATTGAAGCCCCTATCTATGAGATTGGAGCCCCCTATCTATGAGATTGGCGCCCCTATCTATGAGATTGGCGCCCCTATCTATGAGATTGGCGCCCATATCTATGAGATTGGCGCCCGTATCTATGAGATTGGCGCCCGTATCTATGAGATTGGAGCCCCTATCTATGAGATTGGAGCCCCCTATCTATGAGATTGGCGCCCCTATCTATGAGATTGGCGCCCCTATCTATGAGATTGGCGCCCATATCTATGAGATTGGCGCCCGTATCTATGAGATTGGAGCCCCCTATCTATGTGATTGGCCCCCCCATCTATGAGATTGGCGCCCCTATCTATGAGATTGGCGCCCGTATCTATAAGACTGGCGCCCCAATGTATAAGACTGGCGCCCCTATGAGATTGGCGCCCCTATCTATAAGACTGGCGCCCCTATGAGATTGGCGCCCCTATCTATAAGACTGGCGCCCCTATGAGATTGGCGCCCCTATTTATAAGACTGGCGCCCCTATGAGATTGGCGCCCCTATTTATGAGATTGGCGCCCCTATTTATAAGACTGGCACCCCTATCTATAAGACTGGCGCCCCTATGAGATTGGCGCCCCTATGAGATTGGCGCCCCCATCTATGAGATTGGCGCCACTATTTATGAGTCCTGTTTGGAGCGAAAAAATGCGCCCATCATAAATTAAAAACTTTCACTTTAATACTTGAAACATTTGACACACAAAAGCAGCGAACCAATCCGACTCACCGAATACTCGTCCTCATCGCTGCAGCAGCACTCGCTGCAGTCGCTAATCAATTGCTGCTGAATGCAAACAGTCTGGTCAAAAAATTTTGTTGAACTTTGAAGCTGCTGACTCTCGGCCAGCTGGGACGCCTCTTCGCTTTTATATTGGCGACCCAGAGCGGCATTGTTGCGACCGTTTCCTGCCCCGAGGGTCGCCCGGATACTGCCGCTGCCAGTTTTCTGTTGCTGACGCCAGCGTTGCAGTCGGCGTTTTTGTAAGTCTTTCAATAGGCGCAGATGCTCCATTTTCATCTGTTCCGGCTCAGTAGCTGACTGCCGCTGCTGCTGCATTGTTGCTAGCGATAGATTGAAACGGAAGTATTGTATGGCTACAAAATATAATGTATTGCCGTCGGACAAAAAAAGTCAAGACAGCGGAGTTGAATAAAGCCAAAGGTTATACATATATTATGTATTTATATATGCACAGAGCGTTAGTCCAGTTTATTGGCATGGCCTATAGTATAGCGGCTAGAAAAGGTAAACATTGCAGCCTGAGGCCAAGCCAAGCTTTTTAATATACGTGTGTGCACAGAGGGAGATCTTTTGATGACTTGAGGTTCGGGTCTAAGAGACGGTCAGAGGAGAGAAAGAAAGATTGAGAGAACTGGGGGGGGAGAGGCAAGAGGCAGCACTCACTTCCTGCTGTGCTAGAAGGCGCACTCCTAGCAAGATGAAGCGCGGGGATTCAGGTCAAACCAACCTGCTCCAACTGCATGCGTGGAGAAAAAAAACGAGAAATGAGAAATTGAGCCTATAGCTATATTGAATAAGTGAGCGATGTGAGGAGAGAGACTGTACTGTAGGATTCTAACACCGCTTTCTCTCGCTTCCTTCCTGCACCAGATCCATTGTTGAGCGTCCGGGTGGTGGTTTTATAGTACTGCGTGCATATAACATACAGTACTAGGTGTGTGAAGCTGAGAATGATTCAATCCAAGCGAACATCATTCTCATGGATTTGGACCCATGGACAAGTGTTGGCTTTCATATCCAAGAGGGTATCTTTTTTGGTTAGAGATTACTTTTTAATAGGATTTGCTCCTTCATTTGATGTTTCTGTAACAAAGACACTAAAACTACAATAAAGCGTCGATAATCCTTCCTTTTTTATAAACGAAATCTTTTAAGTACGAGCTATAAAGAAAATCTCCCTGAGCAGTTTATAGAAAATCCCCCCAAGCAGATAGAAAATCCCCCCAAGCAGACAAAATCCCCCCGAGCAGCTAGAAATCACAAATAACAGACAAAACTATTTGATTCACTGACACAAAACACTTGCCAAAAATTATCCTGCAGAAAAGTTCTGTGTTTGCATTAAAAGATGTTGTTAACCTTTTATTTATAAATATGTAACTAATATGTCGGAAATCGTAGAATAATAATAATATGATCAAATATATTTTGTCAAGGCAAATGTCAATTTGCAAAAAGCAAATTACGGTAGCTTAATAATGTATGTGTATAAAAAGATGTACTTGCGCTGTTTATACTACTAATATCAGCCGTGAGAATTATCTTGCAAACAATTTTTAAATAAATAAAATAAACCTTTGTTAATTTTAAGTTACTAACTAAAAAATCACACGATACCTTTGCAACTCAAACAAGTCAATAATGAAGTCAAAACAGGGTAATATAAAACGATCGCAAAAACTTATTAAATTACAGCGTACAAATTGGCATCATACTCATTATCAAATAGATTGTAAGTAGTAGTAGTAGAATGTACTAAAGGAGAACCTGGTGATAGCAACAAACTAAAATAGTAGAAAAAAATGTTTTAACACGCGTTACATTCCAGAGAAAAATCAAGGCTACAAAAGTTGGAATGCAACTATGTAGTAAATTTTGTTTGACCCAGAGCAGAGTAGAAAATTTGCTACAATAAGGTAAGTAGAACAAATTAAGCGATCTTTATGATTGTGAAAACTAAGGCGCGAAGCTAAATAATAGAAAATAAATAAAAGTACATGCTAGCGTAATGACATAAAGTACATTTGATTTATGTGCGCGAGTCTTCACACAATGGGGTACCCTTGTCAGATGAGGGGTATCTTTTTTCAGACGAGGGTATCTTTCTCAGACGAGGGTATCTTTTTCAGATGAGGGGTATCTTTTTTCAAACGAGGGGTATCTTTCTTTGACGAGGGGTATCTTTCCCTTACGATGGGTATTTTTTCAAACGAGGGGTATTTTTTCCAAACAAGGGGTATCTTTCTAAAACGAGGGACATCTTTTTGAAATGAGTTGTAATTTTCTCTGACGAGGGGTACCTTTCTCAGACAGGAGGTACCTTTGAGTGAGAATCAGGACCTGCTCTTAAAAATCAACCGAAAACTAATAATTAAACGGTTCAGTAATAGTAAGGCAAAGCATAGGTCAAACGGGCGTCGCAATAAGCCCGACCTTGGATGGATGGATTGTGGCAGAAGAAATAATGGCACACCAGCTAAGTAAATTAACAATAAGATAAAAAAAAGGCTGGGTTAATCAAATTAGAAAAATAGCACGCCGTAATGAGAAATAAATTACATTAGATTAACGATAAAGCTAGCACATAATGACACAATATACATTATTCGTGTTGCGGCTATTTTTATTCAGTGTTGTAGCAAAAACTCCCGAGAATAATTAGTAATTGGTCGCGAGGGAATCGACGACAAGTCCAAGCGGCTAGTTGCCGGCGCCGCCGCCCGCCGATCGAATGGCGTCGTACATGCGCTGAAAGTCGGGCCGGAATTTGGCTCGCAGGTCGGGCCGGCGGGATTTAAAAGTCGGCGTCAGCAGGCCGTTCTCAACAGAGAACTGCTCGGCGTGCAGAGTGATGTCTTTGCAAAGTTCAAAGCCCTTCAGACCGTTCTCCCGGCCGATTCTAGTCAGGTCTTCTAGGATAGCGCGTTTCAGCGGGCCGTCTCGATCGCGGCAGAGCGCCTCCAGATCCTGGGGTAGGCCGTGCGACTTTGCCCAGGGCAGGACGACCTCAGGGTCGGGGACCACTATGCCGAGGACGTAGATCTGATGGGGAATGTGTGTTTTTTAGTTTATCTGCACGTATAATGTATAAGTACATTAATCTCTAAGTACACATGCACTAAGCTAACGAATGAACTTTTGCAGTTCGAGCGTACTAAGTTAAAGTACACACGTACTAAGCAAGTACACACATAAAGTTAAAGTACACATTTACTAATTTAAAGTACAACCGTACTTGGTTAAAGTACACGTACTTGGTTAAAGTACACTTACTTGGTTAAAGTACACGTACTTGGTTAAAGTACACGTAGTTAGTAAAAGTACACGCATACTAAGTTACAGTACATATGCACTAATTTCAAGGACACGCGTACCCCACGTACTAAGCTCTAATAAAAAGTACTAATTTCAAGAGTGCACGTCATAAAACCTAATATGAGCGTATTTTCGAGGACAGCCTACCTCCAGAGAATCGCCATCAACAAAAATCTGAGCAACAAACTGCGACCGGCTGAGCAGTTGTTCAATTTTCTCAGGCGCCACGTACTCGCCCTGGGCCAGTTTAAACAGATGCTTACGCCTGTCGACAATCTTCAAACAACCGTTCTCGGTCCATTCGCCGATGTCGCCAGTGTGCAGCCAGTTGTCGGGCTCCAGCACCTCGGCAGTTTTGTCCTCCATCCGGTAATAGCCGGTGAAGACGTTAGCGCCGCGGACGCACACTTCGCCTCGACCGTCTGACGCTTTCAGGCCCATCTCGGGTACGTCGACCAGCTTAACATGGTTGCAGGGCACCGGAGCGCCGACATGACCAAGGCCGATTTCGCCGGGGAGGGTCACCGTGACGGCCGCCGTGGCTTCCGTCTGGCCGTAGCCTTCGAATACGGGGCAGCCGAATGCGGCGCGAATGAACTGCATCACCTTGGCGCCGATTGGGGCCGAGCCTGCGTTGGGGTTGAAGGCCGTTTGGGGCTTAATTAAGGTGATTATTCGGAATTTTGATCATACTTATAAAAATGCAAACGGGATAATTGATCATCCTGAATAGAATGGGATAATTCAAAATCATAACGAAACTTAAGAACCCAAAGGTCAAATAAATAAAAGACTTCATGGGATAATTGAGAATCCTGAGAGGAAATTCAGAATCCTGATAGGATAATTCAGAATCCTGATGGGATAATTCAGAATCCTGAGAGGAAATTCAGAATCCTGATAGGATAATTCAGAATCCTGATGGGATAATTCAGAATCCTGATGGGATAATTCAGAATCCTGATGGGATAATTCAGAATCCTGATAGGATAATTCAGAATCCTGATGGGATAATTCAGAATCCTGAGAGGAAATTCAGAATCCTGATAGGATAATTCAGAATCCTGATGGGATAATTCAGAATCCTGATGGGATAGTTTAGAATCCTAATGGGATAATTTAGAATCCTGATGGGATAATTCAGAATCCTAATGGGATAGTTTAGAATCCTGATGGGATAATTCAGAATCCTGATGGGATAATTCAGAATCCTAATGGGATAATTTAGAATCCTGGTGGAATAATTCAGAATCGTGATGGGATAATTCAGAATCCTGGTGGGATAATTCAGAATCGTGATGGGATAATTCAGAATCCTGATTGGATAACTCAGAATCCTGATGGGATTGTTTAGAATCCTAATGGGATAGTTCAGAATCCTGATGGGATAGTTTAGAATCCTAATGGGATAGTTCAGAATCCTGATGGGATAATTCAGAATCCTGATGGGATAATTCAGATTCCTGATGGGATAATTCAGAATCCTGATGGGATAATTCAGAATACTGATGGGATAATTCAAAATCCTGATGGGATAATTCAGATTCCTGATGGGATAATTCAAAATCCTGATGGGATAATTCAGAATCCTGATGGGATAATTCAGAATACTGATGGGATAATTCAAAATCCTGATGGGATAATTCAGATTCCTGATGGGATAGTTTAGAATCCTGATGGGATAATTCAGAATCCTGATGGGATAATTCAGAATCCTAATGGGATAATTTAGAATCCTGGTGGAATAATTCAGAATCGTGATGGGATAATTCAGAATCCTGGTGGGATAATTCAGAATCCTGATTGGATAACTCAGAATCCTGATGGGATTGTTTAGAATCCTAATGGGATAGTTCAGAATCCTGATGGGATAGTTTAGAATCCTAATGGGATAGTTCAGAATCCTGATGGGATAATTCAGAATCCTGATGGGATAATTCAGATTCCTGATGGGATAATTCAGAATCCTGATGGGATAATTCAGAATACTGATGGGATAATTCAAAATCCTGATGGGATAATTTAGAATCCTGATGGGATAATTCAGAATACTGATGGGATAATTCAGAATCCTGATGGGATAATTTAGAATCCTGATGGGATAATTTAGAATCCTAATGGGATAATTCAGAATACTTATGGGATAAAAACCCACCATCCTGAAAGCAACCGCACTCACCAGTGATGACAATTCGCACCCGCCCCCCGGTGAGCTGGTGCACCCGGGAGAACACCAAACGATCCCACATAGTGTCCCGGCGAATAATGCCGCGTTCAAGCATTTTGGTCTTCCTGTCGACGGCAATCTGCAGCAGCTTGGATTTGATGGCGCTGCCAGACACCCCAGCCAGCACGCGGTCGTAGAGGCGGTTGAGCAGACGCGGCACAGTGCAGAACAGGGTTGGCCGAAGCGCCTGCATGTCTTCGAGCAGTTGGCGAACGTCGCCGCGAAAGAAGCCGACGCGCATGCCGTTGAGAAAGCACATGGTCAGGGCGCAGCGCTCGAACATGTGTGCCAGGGGCAGGTAGGACAGATAGGTGTCTTCCGGAGTGAGCGGCGGCAGGACCTGTCAAAGCCGGAAAAGTAGATTTGATAAGAACACAAGATAGCCACCCTTAGTATCTCAACCCTAGATAACCATCGCTAGAATCTCACCTCTAGATAACCATCGCTAGATTCTCATCCCTAGATAAACATTACTAGAATCTCATCCCTTGATAAGCATCGCTAGAATCTCATCATTGATAAGCATCGCTAGAATCTCATCATTGATAAGCATCGCTAGAATCTCATCCCTTGATAAGCATTGCTAGAATCTCATCCCTTGATAAGCATCGCTAGAATCTCATCATTGATAAGCATCGCTAGAATCTCATCCCTTGATAAGCATCGCTAGAATCTCATCATTGATAAGCATCGCTAGAATCTCATCATTGATAAGCATCGCTAGAATCTCATCATTGATAAGCATCGCTAGAATCTCATCCCTTGATAAGCATCGCTAGAATCTCATCCCTTGATAAGCATCGCTAGAATCTCATCCCTTGATAAGCATCGCTAGAATCTCATCATTGATAAGCATCGCTAGAATCTCATCCCTTGATAAGCATCGCTAGAATCTCATCCCTTGATAAGCATCGCTAGAATCTCATCCCTTGATAAGCATCGCTAGAATCTCATCATTGATAAGCATCGCTAGAATCTCATCATTGATAAGCATCGCTAGAATCTCATCATTGATAAGCATCGCTAGAATCTCATCATTGATAAGCATCGCTAGAATCTCATCCCTTGATAAGCATCGCTAGAATCTCATCCCTTGATAAGCATCGCTAGAATCTCATCATTGATAAGCATCGCTAAAATCTCATCATTGATAAGCATCGCTAGAATCTCATCATTGATAAGCATCGCTAGAATCTCATCCCTTGATAAGCATCGCTAGAATCTCATCATTGATAAGCATCGCTAGAATCTCATCCCTTGATAAGCATCGCTAGAATCTCATCATTGATAAGCATCGCTAGAATCTCATCATTGATAAGCATCGCTAGAATCTCATCCCTTGATAAGCATCGCTAGAATCTCATCCCTTGATAAGCATCGCTAGAATCTCATCCCTTGATAAGCATCGCTAGAATCTCATCATTGATAAGCATCGCTAGAATCTCATCATTGATAAGCATCGCTAGAATCTCATCCCTTGATAAGCATCGCTAGAATCTCATCCCTTGATAAGCATCGCTAGAATCTCATCCCTAGACAATCATGGCTAGAATCTTATCCCTTGTAAAACATCAAAACATCGCTAGAATCTCATCCCTTGATAAGCATCGCTAGAATCTTATCCCTTGATAAGCCTCGCTAGAATCTCATCCCTAGACAATCATGGCAAGAATCTCATCCCTTGTTAAACATCACTAGAATCTCACTATTACATAACCAACCTTAAAGTCTCGCCCCTAGATAATCAGCCTTAGAATCTTATCCCTAGATAAACGGCCCTAAAATCTCATCCCTTGATAAACATCGCTTGAATCTTATCCATAGACAATTATGGCTAGAATCTCATCCCTTGATAAGCATCGCTAGATTGTAGTAGATTCTAACCCCTAGATAAGCATCGCTAGAATCTCACCCCTAGATAAGCCCCGATAAAATCTCACCCCTAGATAAGCATCGCTAGAATATCACCCCTAGATAAGCATCGCTAGAATCTCACCCCTAGATAAGCCCCGATAGAATCTCACCCCTAGATAAGCATCGCTAGAATCTCACCCCTAGATAAGCCCCGATAAAATCTCACCCCTAGATAAGCATCGCTAGAATATCACCCCTAGATAAGCATCGCTAGAATCTCACCCCTAGATAAGCCCCGATAGAATCTCACCCCTAGATAAGCATCGCTAGAATCTCACCCCTAGATAAGCCCCGATAAAATCTCACCCCTAGATAAGCATCGCTAGAATATCACCCCTAGATAAGCATCGCTAGAATCTCACCCCTAGATAAGCCCCGATACAATCTCACCCCTAGATAAGCATCGCTAGAATCTCACCCCTAGATAAGCCCCGATAGAATCTCGTCCCCAGATAAGCCCCGATAGAATCTCACCCCTAGATAAGCCCCGATAGAATCTCACCCCTAGATAAGCCCCGATAGAATCTCACCCCTAGATAAGCATCGCTAGAATCTCACCCCTAGATAAGCCTCGATAGAATCTCACCCCTAGATAAGCCCCATAGAATCTCACCCCTAGATAAGCCCCGATAGAATCTCACCCCTAGATAAGCCCCGATAGAATCTCACCCCTAGATAAGCATCGCTAGAATCTCACCCCTAGATAAGCCCCGATAGAATCTCACCCCTAGATAAGCCCCGATAGAATCTCACCCCTAGATAAGTATCGCTAGAATATCATTCCTAGAAAAGAAGCTTTAAAATCTCACCCCTAGATAACCAGCCTTAGAATCTCACCCCTAGATAAGCCCCGATAGAATCTCACCCCTAGATAAGCCCCGATAGAATCCCACCCCTAGATAAGTATCGCTAGAATATCATTCCTAGAAAAGAAGCTTTAAAATCTCACCCCTAGATAACCAGCCTTAGAATCTCACCCCTAGATAAGCCCCGATAGAATCTCACCCCTAGATAAGCCCCGATAGAATCTCACCCCTAGATAAGTATCGCTAGAATATCATTCCTAGAAAAGAAGCTTTAAAATCTCACCCCTAGATAACCAGCCTTAGAATCTCACCCCTAGATAAGCCCCGATAGAATCTCACCCCTAGATAAGCCCCGCTAGAATCTCACCCCTAGATAAGTATCGCTAGAATATCATTCCTAGAAAAGAAGCTTTAAAATCTCACCCCTAGATAACCAGCCTTAGAATCTCACCCCTAGATAAGCCCCGATAGAATCTCACCCCTAGATAAGTATCGCTAGAATATCATTCCTAGAAAAGAAGCTTTAAAATCTCACCCCTAGATAACCAGCCTTAGAATCTCACCCCTAGATAAGCCCCGATAGAATCTCACCCCTAGATAAGCCCCGATAGAATCTCACCCCTAGATAAGCCCCGATAGAATCTCACCCCTAGATAAGTATCGCTTAGAATATCATCCCTAGATAAAGCAGCCTTAAAATCTCACCCCTAGATAACCAGCCTTAGAATCTCACCCCTAGATAACCAGCCTTAAAATCTCACCCCCATGTGAACTTCATAGGAATCTAATTCTCCAGCAGTCACCAAAACCTAATAAAGAAACTCACCTGATTGAAATTATTCTTTCCAGCCAGCTGGAGCACGCTATAAACGCCGGCCATATTGCTCATTATATTTTTGTGCGTCAGTTGCACACCCTTAGGCACGCCTGAACAAAGTAAAGAAAAAAGCGCATAAAAAAAATCAATGTTTTTGTAATTTAAACAAAATATCCCGCAGCACTACTCACCAGTAGTTCCGCTAGTATAGCACAGCGTAGCCAAATCGTCCTGCGCTGGCGGATCAACTTCGGCTAGGTTTTTCCGACCCCAATCGGCCAGGTCACTCCATGCGTGCAGCTCGACGCCGGCCTGTTGAGCCTCATTGACCAGCTCTGGTTTCGGCCGGTCGCCCATGAGCACAATGTGCCGAAACTCCGGCGCCTCAGATTTGCACTGCAACAGATTGCGAGCCTTGGACTCGGAGTCGACAATAACAAGGCTGGAACTGGTCTGGCTGAGGATGTGACCGCACGCCTCGCTGCCAAGCGTATCGTACAGCGGCACCAGCACCAGGGAGAACTGGTTGCTAGCCAGTTCAGTTAATACCCATTCGACGCAATTCTGAGCGTAAACGCCAACAAATTGGCCTCGAGATAATCCTAGACGGCGGGTCAGGGCGCTACCAATCTCCCTAGCCTGATCGTACACCTGCTGGTAGCTCAGCCAGGCGTAGGGACCGTCGCCATTGCGTCTGCCCAGACAGGGGCCGTCGTTTGATTGGCGAATGCCGCGCAGGAAGCCGTCGTGCAGGGTCTTGGCGTCCTCGTGACAGTATTCGAGTATGTCGGAGGACTCGGAGAATGGCCAGCATCGGGAGCCGTCCTTGATTTATTGGGGGACGTAATTATAGGTTAAGTTGATTGCACGTGCATCTGGACTGAGACGTTGACTTACTTAAAGTGATTACCGTGCATTCATTTCAAGGCTTTAATCTAACATTTACGGTAGAATTAGATAAAACTACTACAGAATCTCACCTCTAATAAATAACATGGGCATAGAATCTCACCCCTAGGAGATAACATGGGCATACATGTAGAATCTCACCTCTAGGAGATATTATGGGCATAGAATCTCACTCCTAGGAGATAACAGGGGTATAGAATCTCACTCCTAGGATATAACATGGGTATAGAATCTCACCCCTAGGATATAACATGGGTATAGAATCTCACCCCTAGGAGATAACATGGGCATAGAATCTCACCCCTAGGAGATAACATGGGCATACATGTAGAATCTCACCTCTATGAGATATTATGGGCATAGAATCTCACTCCTAGGAGATAACAGGGGTATAGAATCTCACTCCTAGGATATAACATGGGTATAGAATCTCACCCCTAGGAGATAACATGGGCATACATGTAGAATCTCACCTCTATGATATATTATGGGCATAGAATCTCACTCCTAGGAGATAACAGGGGTATAGAATCTCACTACTAGGATATAACATCGGTATAGAATCTCACCCCTAGGAGATAACATGGGCATAGAATCTCACTCCTAGGAGATAACAAGGGCATACATGTAGAATCTCACCTCTAGGAGATATTATGGGCATAGAATCTCACTCCTAGGAGATAACAGGGGTATAGAATCTCACTCCTAGGATATAACATGGGTATAGAATCTCACCCCTAGGAGATAACATGGGCATACATGTAGAATCTCACCTCTATGAGATATTATGGGCATAGAATCTCACTCCTAGGATATAACATGGGTATAGAATCTCACCCCTAGGAGATAACATGGGCATAGAATCTCACTCCTAGGAGATAACAAGGGCATACATGTAGAATCTCACCTCTAGGAGATATTATGGGCATAGAATCTCACTCCTAGGAGATAACATGGGCATAGAATCTCACCCCTAGGAGATAACATGGGCATAGAATCTCACCCCTAGGAGATAACATGGGCATAGAATCTCACCCTCTAGGAGATAACATGGGCATAGAATCTCACCCCTAGGAGATAACATGGGCATAGAATCTCACTCCTAGGAGATAACAAGGGCATACATGTAGAATCTCACCTCTAGGAGATATTATGGGCATAGAATCTCACTCCTAGGAGATAACATGGGCATAGAATCTCACCCCTAGGAGATAACATGGGCATAGAATCTCACCCCTAGGAGATAACATGGGCATAGAATCTCACCCTCTAGGAGATAACATGGGCATAGAATCTCACCCCTAGGAGATAACATGGGCATAGAATCTCACCCCTAGGAGATAACATGGGCATAGAAATCTCACCCCTAGGATATAACATGGGCACAGAATATTAGCCCTAGGGTGTAACAGGGACGCAGAAGGGCCCTCCTGATTCCTGAAGAATTTTCTTAACAAACTGCTCATAGTTATACTTAATATCTACGAGTATCAAATAAGTGAACTGAAGCATTTCGTCAGGCATAAATTTCCTCCAAGAGGTCAGGCTCGAACCCTCGTGAGGTCCTAACTAACCACTGTAGAAAACGATTTTAACTGCAGAAACTGTAACCGATAAAATAGGTTAAATAATCAAGCACTTTAAGTGAAAAAGATTAATCGATTAAATTAAAGCTTTTATGCCCTGTTCATAAAAGTGCGCAATTAAAGAAACCAGTATAGCTAATACTTGCACCCCCGCTGCTCACTAACCCCTAGCTAGGAAAACCATATTGAAAGCTATAAACAGCGAGAGCGAACTGCATTGACGCATGATTGAAACTACTACACAACGGCACGAGGCTGAGACCAGCGAGACGGGAGGGGGCGGGGCAGAAGTTGGACCGTGTTTAGTGAGTGGGTGCTGGGGTGGCGGGGCGGGTGGCTATGGTAGCGCGCACAAATTACTGCACCCATACCCATACCCAGCCGGTCTTACCCCCGACGGACAAATCGCGCCATTTTTTAAAACGCTAATTTTATTAGAGTGCGCAGCGAACGTTAGTGCGTACTTGATTTTGGAAGTCTAAGTTTGGTTGAACGCACAAGTAAAGGGATGTACAATGTACAATTAGCGGGTTTTGTCTATTTTTAACCTGCGATCTACAAGCCGTGCACTACAAAATATTTGCTTGCCAAATGGCACCCAATAAACGCCCAAGTAACTCGTAAATTAAGACAGAAATTCTGGTCGTAACAGGATGCGATGATTATTAAGAAGAATTCAAGTACAGCGATCTAAAAAATAAGTAAAGTGTTTAAACGACCCACCCACGCCAATTTCATTGTATACTGTAATTCTACACTACCTTCATAACCTGCTTTAGCTGTTAAGCTAAAGAAAACAAATTTTCATATCTGTTATGAATGAATCTAGTTAGATTATTACTAAGTTAAAACTTGTTTTATTTGCATGCCTGGAATTATAATTGTTACTTAAGCCTGTAAGCCTAAAGCAAAGCTTAAAAATGTTCAAGGGAGCCGACACGACAGAAAGACGCGACGCTAAATCATGGAAGAGCCGCCTAAAGCTAGTACAATTCTCTTATCTAATCAGGGCCCTTCATACTTAAAAATCAACAATATGATAAGATTTTTTACTGCAACTGGGTCTAGAAGGACTATTTGATGTGAATTTGTCTGCGTCTAAAACTATTTTTTAGAAATTATGACAAGATAACGCTTTGCATGAGTGGAAAAAAGCTCGCAAAACTATTTTTATGTATATATGCATTGCATGTACTACTTACTGACAGGACTGTAGATTGCATATCATACTGAGGGAATGTGCCGGACTTGGACCTGCGCAAATTTCCGGAAGACGCGCTAGTATTATTATTGTTATTGCCGTCTCCACCAGGCGAATATTGCCCTGTAGAGCTTCGATTACCCATTGCGCGAAGTTAAAAGGAATTCGAAAACACTTAATGTTTTGATTATATATTACTCAAGACTCAAAAATTTCTTTAATATCTGCCTTTAAATTCAATGAACGGCTATTTATACGTTTAAATGGAGAATACACAAGTTTTGAATAGTGAAGAGAAGGGTTTTAGCAATACGAAGACGAAAGATAAAGAGAAAATAAAATTTGGTTGGTTGGTTTGGTTGGCTGGCTGATTCATTCATGGGTTCACATTGCACCAATGCCCAACAGGGGCAGTACGGCTATTAAAAATTTCTCTCTCCCCAATTAGCTACGCTAGTGTACAGTCTAACCAATAGTTAACCACGTGCACGTAAATGTACATCTGAAACTCTACCCTAAATTGGCTACGTCAGCAAAAACCCCCGCCGTGATAGAAGGCCACACGCAGGCCACTTGGAAAAGTGGACGGAGAAACAACACCCCGAAAACCTATGAGCCGGGCATTGGCAAACCGCTCTCAGGTCTAAAGAATTTTTAAGCTCTTTCTCAACACTAAAAGCTCAACAATACAGGCTAAAACACGAAGTCGAGGGGCGTTTTCATTGCACGTAGGAATTTGCCAAACACACGTTGATTACCTTTACCCTACATAGCCTAGCCAGTCCCTGTAATAATAAACCTTAATTGGTTGGGGTAAAACACCGAAACAGCACGACAAAGTAGGCGCTACAATGGAGTTGGACTCGCCCCCTACCCTTGCATAACATCTGCTTTTCTCGATAAAATCTCTTTGTCTTTCGAGTCTCAAGTCTTCACTCTTCTCTCTCTGTCTTCGATTCCTTTCTTCATTCTTTAAAGTAAAGAAAACGCACTTAGAGCTGAGTTGAATTGGCGCGACTATGAGTAATTTTTTTCTTCAACTCCCAAGCCAGATACAACCGCCTGCAGAGACAAGCTGTATAAGTGGCTCAATATTAAAAAATACCTTTTTTAAAAGGACATTTCGACAAAATTTGCACAATTGCACCCCAGCGATCTATTCTCAAACAGTTAATAGCTAACAAAACGCAAACCAAGTTTGGTCACATGATCGCTTGGCTTGAATTACAACAAGTTTAATATCAATTGGGAGCGGAGACTCACTATAGCCAAACATTAAAAATAGAAAAAGGTAAAAAACCAACAAAGTACTGACTGCACCTCGGCACCCTTGATAGAGGTATTACCGACAAAAAATGTCGCACGGGTTGCGGTAGCTATGGGAATAGGAACATGGCAAAACTATCGAAGTAGTAATAATGAAGGTAGGAAAGCCACTGATCAAAGCATCGTGATCAAGGGAAGAAGCTACCCACTGAACCACCAAGGATGGAGGAAGAAGCTACCCACTGAAGGAACACGGATTGAGGGAGGAGCTACCCGCTGAAGGAACACGGATGGAGGAAGAAGTTACCCGCTGAAGGAACACGGATGGAGGGAGAAGCTACCCGCTGAAAGAACACGAATGGAGGGATAAGCTACCCGCTGAAGGAACACGGATGGAAGGAGAAGCTACCCGCTGAAGGAACACGGATGGAGGAAGAAGCTACCCGCTGAAGGAACACAGATGGAGGGAGAAGATATACGCTGAAGGAACACGGATAAAAAGGGAGAAGCTACCCGCTGAAGGAACACGGATGAAAGGGATAAGCTACCCGCTGAAGGAACACGGATGGAGGGAGAAGCTACCCGCTGAAGGAACACGGATGGAGGGATAAGCTATCCGCTGAAGGAACACGGATGGAGGGAGAAGCTACCCGCTGAAGGAACACAGATGGAGGGATAAGCTACCCGCTGAAGGAACACGGATGGATAAGTTGAAGACCCACTAAAGCAACAAGGATGGACCCAAGGTTGGCGACCCAACTGAAGCACCAGGTGACGGTAAGATAGTACTATTAGGATGACGATCCACTGACGCACAACGAAGCGCTAACAAAAAGAAGCACAGACAGACTCACCGACAGCACCCTTGACTGTTGCTGATCTCCGCCAAGAAGACTCAACAGAGGCGTCGGGCCAAACTCTTTAGTCGGCTTCGAGAGCCAACGATAAAACAGAGTGCCCATTAGCACAGCGGCAGCACCGGCGCCCAAGGTTTGCACTGAGCTACTGTCCATGCCTGCTCAAGTTGCTCAGGTCGAGTTTTTTTGAAAAAAAATGCCTTCGTTTGTCACAAAAAGACGATTCAGAGTTTTATAATAGACACTCAGAAGATTGTGAAGTGTTCTTTGGTAAGAGAAATAGTTTTCGATCTTTCGCTTTCTTTCTTAAATGCTCTAACGACCGATAAGATAGATATTTATTTACTTATAAGCTTGCTCCAAGTCTAATCTTACAATTGAGCCAACGTTGTCATGGACAGATAGTCTCTCTGAAAGAAAATTTGGTCAAATTGAGAACTTTAGTTTGATATATGTAAAGAACGATTTTTACTTATTGTACGCTTGGACAAGATCCTTTTAGGTAAATTAATAGTACAAGGCACTGTCTAATACAATGGCCATATTTTTTCAACTAAGCAAGATTTTCCATCGAAAAAATAACAGCATAATCATGGGTTACTATGGACAACAACACTTTGACACAAAATTAATGCGCTGTATACTACTTACTGAGTAGTTAAAAATTGCTAACTCTAGACTCTAAAATCGACTGCTTGTGTGGAAAAAAATAGACCCAAACTACTTAAACCGTCCATACTACTTACTGTTCATTAGCATATTTGCTGCGCTTTCGTATATATTCTTTATTTACGCCTGTAACGGCTTGTTCTCTTACTACTAGCACTTCTCAAGACCCTCTTGAAGTTGAACTTTTTTTATCTGCTATTAGCGTGGTACCATATAGCCAGTTGTGCACCACCTTAGATCGACGTGACAATTTACACGATTAAAGGTCGCGTCATGACACGCGCTGCCGACCTCGCTAATTCCAAAGTGCATACTATATTTAGATTGTATAAGAAACTAGGACAGTTTTACAATTAATAAAATTGTTCCTTTTTTGTCGAGTTAGAAAGTTAGAATCCTTAAGAAACTTGCAGTTTAAGGTCAGAAACTAACCGCTCTATAATTTTTTTAAATAGATGACGGAACAGTGCTAACTGCATGGGTCAAAACCTTCAGAAATTGCCTTTCTGAATTAAACCAAATCGTCAGTCATATCAGCATTTAACAAGACACACACACCACAATCATGTCTAAATACAAATAAAAATCACTTGCAAGTCTAACAATTATTGCAAAAATATGACATTCTAAGAAACTTTTATTAATTTTAAGAGACACAGACAGTCAGCAGTTTAAACACTAGAGAACCCAGAGAGCACGCATCAATTTTTTGTCTTTTTGAAATAGTCATAATATAGACAAAAATTCGCACCAAGTAAATCGCCACCTAATAATACCACAAATTAATCAATACCGGGAAGAAAGAATGGATACAAATATAGAGCGATACATAGATGCACAGCATATAGAACTATCTTCTCGTTCGTTAAGTTGCAGAGCCGAATGAGTTTGGACGGGGGGATTGGATGGTTAGATGAAAGTATGCAGATGGACAGCTAAGCAGCTGGGGAGGAACGGGGCTTGGCCAACTCAGGGGAAGAAAATAATGGAAGGCTAACAGAAAGAAAGGGAGAAGAGCTAGTGACAGCGAGAAAGAGAGACGACGGAGGAAGGGTGGGGAGACAAATATCGAGGCCAAATGGGATAGGGAGACTTTTACCGGTGGGGGAGGGGCAGTGAGGCACACATTGATTTGGAAAGTCTGTCTCTCGCAGCGCAGTACTGCCGTCATACATCGGCACTGGACTGAGAACCCAGTTCTCCCGACGCGCCCCAAAAAGACTGGGGCCAAGCAATGCCCGCAACTTCTCCCCTGGTTCGTCCTCGTCTCTCTCTCTCTCTATTTCGTTGCTTTAGCTCGTTCAATAGTGCGGCGCTCTGCGCAGAACTGCGACGAAAGAGAAGATAGAACGAACGTTGAGCTGGAGAGACGAGAGAACGGGATAGAAAAGGGAGAGAAATAAGGCGCTAAGGTTAGTTTCTCCGTCCATCGTTGCTTTTTCCTCCACCACGACCGACGGACAGAACTGGTTAGAGAGGAGGGGGGAGGCACGGGAGAACATCGACTCAAGTGAGTTTAGCGAAGCCGCGAGGTAAAGAGACACGTTGGGCGGGCAGTGGAGCAGGGCCTATAAGCCGACAAGAAGCGGATAAATCGGGCATTACCAAAACCAACCAAGGCATAGTTGCGAAACTTCATTCATTCGGTCGGGTCTCTAGGACCAGTTAGTTACACAAAGGACCGATCGATTTTAAAAAAAAACTTTCCCATGCATAGTACCGAAAGCGTCGGAGCAGTGGATAATGGTGGTGACAGCTTCCATATAGAAACTAACGACGGAGTTGTCGGCGTCAACAGCGGCGGTTTAGAGAGTAAGACTTCGTCTAAGCAACGCCATAGCAACGGAGCTACAGTAAGAAACAAACGGGTCTACTTCGATGTTGAGACTAAGATGCACACGCTCAATAGGGTAAGTTTCTCGCAGGATGGTTGTAGGTTCACTGTGAAAGATTGTTTCTTCTGCTGTAAGTTATTTTTAAATACTAAATTCGAACATTTTTCTTGCCAACAAATCAGATTGAAAACGGGGAAGCCAAGTCGGCCATAATTCGCGAGATGCGACTACCACCAAGCACCCTGGCAACCTGGATCAAAGATCGCGACAGAATAGCCGAACTTTATAGACACAGCATGGGCAATCGAAAGCGACTCCGACGAGTTGGTGAAAGGTCAGTCGCTGGCGAAAAATCGCCAACAACGCCGCCGTCGACCACAATCGACGTGGATCCGTCGACTTCAGCCCACCTTGGCGGGCCATTTGTGACACCGTCGGCTGGAGACGAGACAACAATCGGCGGAGCGGACGACAATGCTAGCACAGCCGACGAAGAGGTCACTCCGGCTGGCGGCGATGAGGAAGGCGACGAAGCTGATGACTCCAACGAAACTGAAGCTGAAGACGGAGTGGAAAAAGATGAGGAGACAACGGGGCTACTGCAGCAAACCGTTCAGATGACGCAACAGCCGTCGCTTCATACCGTAGCAACAAGTGCCGCCGCGGCTGGAGGCACCGCTATAGCAATTCCGCTGCTGCGTCGAGCTCCGCAGATGGTTCTTCCTCGGCCGCTGATACCAAGAACACCAGCGGCGCCTTCTCAGTGCCAGCAGTTTCAACAGCCACAACAGAGTCACCAGCAGCAGCAGCAGCAGCAACAAAATCAGGCAAGTGTAACGCTTCGGCCGACCATTTCAACGTCGACACATCTGCCACCAACAGCCGCAGTCTCGCTTGGAGCGTTTCTCACCGCAGCAGCCGCGCCTCAGACTCCGCAGCATCACGGACTGTTAGCTACGCAACAATTTTTACAACAGCAATACCAACATCAGCAGCAACAACAGCAGCAGCACAAGGAACAGCCGATAACTAAAGCGGAACTTGAAGAGCTGTTCCAGCGCTACACAGCTCAACTATCAGCCATTCTAACCTTCACTATATCGCCAATTCATTCAACATTAGAGCAATTGAATCGTCGTCTCAATCAGCTAGATTCTCTAAACTATCAAGGACCATTGAACGCAAGGAGCTGCGACTGGTTGGAGCATACCAAGCAGCATCCAACTGAGCCAGAAAAAGTGTTATTGGCCGCCGAAACAAACTACCAGATGGCTATTCCATTGGCGTGGATTCAAGAATGCTGCACAGACGAATCCGCATGCAATGGACCTGAACGGACTCTAGTCAAGCTCATGCATCGAGCAATTGGTAGAAAACAACTTAGCCAGCTATTGTCAATGGGCCCAACTGCACTGAGCGAAGATGCAACTTTCAAAGCGCTGCGTCATTACATAGCTCTAACACTGGGCCCAGTGTCAACACAAAGAATGTGCGCTCGAAGAGAAGACCTACTTGCATTAGTCAGTGCTGACAATGATACGGTGGATCATAATGCGAATTTAGAAGATGCATGTGAATGACAATTGACAGATAAACTAACGATTTTTGGAGTGAATCCAACAAACCCTAATTATATCCTCATTCTATTAACATTAGTAGTAATATACATATCACAATTTGCTCTGCTTAACTTTATATTCAACAAGTTAATGCCTTAAAGCTTCTCTTCTGTTAGTACTATCTATTATATTTGTAATCAATATCAACATTTTTGTAATTTTTCTCTGCTTTATATTTCCTAAACAAAGTGTATAACAAATGAAGCTATAATTTTTAAATTAAATATAGGCTTTTCCTTTATTCACAAGCAAGAATATACACAAAAATGCAAAAACTTTTAATTTGCACGTGCACCTTTATCCTTAAACCATAATTTTAATTATGGCCATGACTTGAAAATATATACATAATAGTTTTTACTTAATTAAAATATATTTATTATCATTTTCAGTAAGCTAGTTCATTTTACAAATGTTAAAAACAAGAGATTTTTCATCAATACTCAGTAGTCCTTTCGGCACATTTTGGTCAATATTGATTATTACAAGGGTAAGTAACAAAATAAAGTTCTATAATTAAAGCTAAAAAATCTAACATGTAAAAATTATCAAATTAAACAAATAGATAGACAATTTAGGGATCCAAAAAGCAATAAACTCAATATTTGTTAAGCAAAATTTTAACAAAAGAAACTAAACATTTATATATACTTTACATAGCTAGATGGCATAATTTATGTTATAAAATTACTAGTAACTTGTTTAATATTGTTATTAACTTCGTGAGGTTTTGCTTAGTGAAAATGTTTTAAAAAGAAGATAAAATCTTAAAAATACAAAAACCCAGAATAAATTATGGCTGTAGTATATAGATAGATAGGCATAGCATATCACACTTGGACCAGATATAAAAAATTAAAAATACAATTAATCAAAATTTGGATAAGACCTAGTTCTACTAAACCTAGGCTAATTCTAGGGCTTATCAATTATAGTAGAGTATAGTGATATATATAGTAGTAACTAGTAGACCTAGTTACCTAGATATCCCATGTTATAGATTTTGACCACTAATAGAACTTTATTAAGTAATATAGGTCTCAAATTAAAATTTTATATTTTGTAATTAATATTTTAATATACATATAATTTAACAGCAACATAGTACTACTTTATCAAGTTATCAAAGATGCTTTGCTTCTACTGAAAAAATAAATATGATTTATAAAAAGGGCTGACGGAATTGGTAATTTGAAAATGTGTAGCGCAGTTACAGGTCAAGTTGGTGACAAGACGTTTGCTAGCAAGTGTAGCAAAGCAAGCAAACTCAATGACGATGCAAGAATACTTAAGATAATTTAAACACTACAGAATATCATTTAAAGAGTTATAAGCGTCTTAGAATCGTAAATTGTGCAAAACAAAATACACGGACCGAATGAACTTTATAAAATGAGCACGGTTTTTACATTCAAACTTGTTGCTAACTCGTAGCTAACTAAAATTAAGTATTTTAACAAAATATTGTGTACACTTTTCTGAATGTTTAACTAATGCACGCCTAATTAGAAATAGGCAAATAAAAACATTTATTTAAATATTTCTGATTCCCTTTGTTGAATTGAAAGTTTAGAAACTCTGTCGCTTAAGAATATCTTGTAAATTTGACTTCAAAACACGGTATAATTATTTTCAAATCTTAATTTTCAGATCTCATATTAAAGGAAACGTTTTTAGCGGTAAGTTTGAGTTTGAGTAATTGAGTGAGCAAGTAATATAGACATTAGGCCAAAGCTAGATAACATGGTTACGTATATACATTTATTAATTTATTAATTCACATATATTCAACAGGTTAAACTCCGTAATCGCGGCACATTATAATCATCTTTATTTGGGAAAATTCTTTATTTTTGGGAAATTCTTGCTGTTAAAAGTATCGTAATTCCTATCATTGAACAAAATGTTACGGTTAATGCATGAGTATCTTTTAGATTATATTAAGAATATTTTATTCGGCGGAGAAAGCGCTAAGATAGTAAGATCATATAAGGAAAAATGAGGAAATACTTGTCAAGTATTTTTACTATACTTTTGGGGTATTTACTGAGTTACGGGGATACTTATGGTTTAAATCTACCCTCATTAATAATAAGCCTAAAATAATAATAGAGGCGGCATCGAAAAAGGCTAAATAAAAATAATTTTTTTTTACAATCAAGCTAATTATTTATATAAACTTTACACTTCAGGAAATCCAATAAAGATTGTTATACTAGAAGCACAATGGCTCCGCTAGAGGAAATCGAAGTGCAAATTCGTGAGCTGTGCGAATCCCGCCGAGTTCGAATTGAAAATTTCTTCATCGATTTTGACAAGCTTCGCTCTGGATTTGTCACGTGTAAGAATTAGCAACCCCTAAAATACGTAGTATAACGCTAGTTAGTAGACACGTTGGGACATGCAGGTTATTTTAATGCAGACAATTCACCCTAACTGAATAATCGCCGATGCACAGGCAACCAGTTTCTGCGCACCCTGTGGATGAATCTTGGCGTGAAGCTCACCGAGGAGCAGGAGGCCGCCGTCCTGCAGAAATATCGCGCCCCAGATGGCCGCTTCAATTATCGTCGATTTTGCGATTCAATCGACGCTGGACGCGCATTCCGGCCGGACGACCTCTCGGTGCACCCGTCCGCTCAGATTCCGACGTCCTCGGAGCTGCTGGGCACCCGTCGCAGTGTCTGCCCATTGTCGCCGGAGAGCGAAGACAAAGTCCTGTCGCTGTTGCAACATCTGGCCAGCTACTATCGCCTCGGCGGCTATTCGTTGCGCACAGTTTTGAAAGAATTCGATCGTCACAACGTCGGCTGCGTCACCGAGTCGCAGTTCTACAGGGCTCTGCCGGTGCCGAAGGAATTCGGCGAGGCTGAGCTGGCCCTGCTAGCCAGGCGATACGCCGATCCGGATAGAGCTGGACTGATAAACTATCTCAATCTGCAGGCCGACTTGGACGCTATGGGATCCCCGAGCACCGGTGTTGAACAGGCGGTGACGCAACAAATGACGTCTACTGTGACTGTCAACGGAAACGGAGAGGTGAAGTTTGATCTTGCCAAAATCAGTCTTTGTCGTTAAAAAATAGAATCCTTCTTAGGGGCTTGTTGTAAGAATCAATGTCTTTGTTGCAAGTGCCAGAATTAGAGTCTTGGTCGTTCCTGCCATGATCAGAGTCTTTGTCGTTATTGGCGTGATCAGAGCCTTTTTTGTTCTTGGAATGATCACAGTCTTTATCACCAGTGCAACAATCAGTTTCTTTTTTTCCTAATTACCAGAATCAGTCTTTATTACGAGTGCCATAAATAGTACTTTGCCAGTAAGTGCCAAAATCGGAGTCTTTGCTGTTGACCTAAGAATCTGTCAGATTCAGTCTTTATCCATAAAAAACTTAAATCCGAGTCTTTGTCACCAGAGTCCAGAATCAGTCAAAGTCAGTCTTTATCCATAAAAAACTTAAATCCGAGTCTTTGTCACCAGAGTCCAGAATCAGTCAAAGTCAGTCTTTATCCATAAAAACCAGAATCCGAGTCTTTGTCACCAGAGTCCAGAATCAGTCAGAGTCTGTCTTTATCCATAAAAAACTTAAATCCGAGTCTTTGTCACCAGAGTCCAGAATCAGTCAGAGTCTGTCTTTATCCATAAAAAACCAGAATCCGAGTCTTTGTCACCAGAGTCCAGAATCAGTCAAAGTCAGTCTTTATCCATAAAAACCAGAATCCGAGTCTTTGTCACCAGAGTCCAGAATCAGTCAGAGTCTGTCTTTATCCATAAAAAACTTAAATCCGAGTCTTTGTCACCAGAGTCCAGAATCAGTCAGAGTCTGTCTTTATCCATAAAAAACCAGAATCCGAGTCTTTGTCACCAGAGTCCAGAATCAGTCAGAGTCAGTCTCTATCCATAAAAAACCAGTATCCGAGTCTTTGTCACCAGAGTCCAGAGACTGTTAGGGTCAGTCTCTATCCATAAAAAACCAGAATCCGAGTCTTTGTCACCAGTTTCCAGAGACTGTCAGAGTTAGTCTTTGTCCATAAAAAACCAGAATCCGAGTCTTTGTCACCAGAGTCAACAGACAGAATTGTCAATCATTTTAACGTTCCTCCGCTTCCAGACGCAACAGCCAGTTGCCGATCCGTCAATCGAGATGATTCTGCAGCGTCTGCGCGTGGCCGTTCACAAACACGGCATCCGCCTGTTGGACTTCCTTCGGGATCACGACAAGCTCCGGCACGACCTGGTGACTGAGAACCAGTTTGTCAAATCGCTGATGCTAGCCATCGGGAAGCAGGCGCAGCTGACTCTGCCCGAATGCCACGCCCTGGCTCGCTACTTTGCCGCCAAAGACGGCAGCGGTCGGGTCCGCTACAGGGACTTCGCTCTGGCCATGGACTCGCCGTTCAACGTGCAACACCTGGAAAAGAAACCACTGGCCACTGTTGACGTACCGGCGCAGGGCTCGTTGTCAAGGACGCTGCCAAGGCTGACAGCGGCGGAGGAGGCGGATCTGGCTGACACGCTGGAAGACATTCGGCGACAGGTGCTGGAGAGGCGGCTGATGGTCTATCAGTACTTCAAGGACTACGACAGGGTGAGTTGGGGCTGGCCACAGAATGGAATTTATCCCATGAGATTCGACAATAGAGAAGAGAGATCCTTGTTTTTTCTATGACGGGTGATCCTCTTTTATTCTAGGGCAGAGTGATCCTCTTTTATTCTATGGCAGAGTGATCCTCTTTTATTCTAGGGCAGAGTGATCCTCT